>OZ022416.1:12290281-12336973 GCA_963989365.1 Rhimphoctona megacephalus
TCCAATAATGGCTGGCAGCTTTTTTTTAACATTTCAAACTTTGGCGATAAGCGACGGGCTCTGGTCATACGATTTTTAGTAAATTTATATACGTGTGTATATTCGACAGAATTTCGCTGTGGATGCTGGTCGTGTTCTCAGAGCCTGTTGCTCGTTGATTGGGAATTGGGGCGAAGCATTGTTTTGCGCTTGGCGGGAGCCTCGCATGGTTGAACCGGTGGTAGTTTTGAACCAAACGATCAAGAGACAGATGAGAAAGAAAGAGAGAGTGAGAGATAAAGCGACATATATAACAAGACACAATCGCTTGTGCTTGGTTATCGTTTGTTTGTCATGGAACACGCTTCGACGGCGGCAGGTCGCGTAGGGATGCAGCGTCAGTTCCTTCTCTCGCTCTCTCTCTCTCTCTCTCTCTCTCTCTCTCTCTCTCCCCCTCTCTCCTCCCTCCCTCCCTCTCCCCCTCCCTTCCTCTCCCTCTGTCTCTCTCCCCCCCTCCCACTCCCCCTCTCTCTCTTTCTCTCTCTCTCTCTCCCTCAGTCTCTCTCTCTCTCTCTCTCTCTCTCTCTCTCTCTCTCTCTCTCTCTCTCTCTCTTCTCTCTCTCTCTCTCTCTCTCTCTCTCTCTCTCTCTCTCTCTCTCTCTTCTCTCTCTCTCTCTCTCTCTCCCTCAGTCTCTCTCTCCCTCAGTCTCTTTTCAATTTTGTCCCCCGTCCACCTTAACTGCAGCGAGACAAATATATGGAACTTCTCACTTCTGCATCTACCTTACTGCATTTTATGCTCTCGTTCACATTCCTCCGAGCTCTACAATCAAAAGAGGAAACTTTTGAGTAGCGGAAGTACCGAGCACTTGGATGGAAAAGAAAAAGAATTTTCTCTCTTCGTAATAAAGATGTAGCTATATCATTAGTTCATATTCATTATTGGTGTGTACTCGACTCATCGAAGGAATGACGAGAGGGAAAGGGGGAAGATACAGCTTCCGCTTTCATTTGTTATTCAAGTATATAGCTCGTTCCTGTTTATCGTGAGAAGTGCAACCTACTTTAAGCACCCTCGTTCCGTTTTCTCGCTTATTATCTTGCTTTATATCACGCTATCTCACTTTTTTGTTCATTTGTTTTTGTGTCGTTTCTATTATAAACGATAAAAAATCGATTTCTTCCACGGTTAATCTTTCGTATTTATTAAATGCCGATATAACTTTTGAGAAATTGATTGCTCGAATTAATTGGAATTTGCAGGTATTTCCCTGATAACGACGTTCCATGTTTAAGCCATAGACTCTAGTGCAGACCGCACCTCATTATAATCGAACGTTGTGGCGACGGAATATCCTCTCACTTCATTTTAAGCCACTGGCTTTCAATTAAATTTACCTAGACATCTCTTAAAGCATTTTCTGTCTTCAGGGATTTACCCTACTCTCACCGAAGTTTTAAAACACACGTGTATAACAGAGAACATCATTTTGTTGCATACAATATCATCACTCCGGGGGAAACGTCGTAGTTTTACAAATAGAGTTTGCGAGAAACGTCTGGAATTCAGTGTGTTCCAAAAATTGCTCCCAACATAGTCAGGTTCCATAATTCTACCAAAATTAAATGATTTACATTTGAATTTATTAGCAAATTATCGAAAAATAACTAAACAATTTTTTATTTATAATTATACAATGGATTTAGCCTGCTGTGCGGCTTGGGTGTAACTTTTGGAACAGCCTGTAGGAAAGGGACTGTATAAGAGTCTGAGGCTGGCACCGGAGATAGGGAGAGAGTTGCAAGTGTCTCAAGTGAGGCTTCGAGGTAAATGACAAGCTCCATTCGCTAGGGAGTATAAAGGACTCCGTCGAGTAATCATGGATGTCGAATGCTTGTCCCTCCTACTTGTGTAGGGTATAAAGGATCACGTTTCACTCCCTCTCGCACCCTCTATTTCTCGCTCTTTTTTTATCTCTCTCTCTCTCCTTTCCTAGCTACACAACGTCACGTTTTACGAGCCATTGTGCTTCTCCATCCTGGATTTAAAAAAACTCTCAACAGGCTAGTCACGTCTCCTATTAAGTTGAGCTGCAAATTCTCAACCCATAAATGTGGAAATTGATATTTTCCATCCTCAGGAAGCCCACGTAAAAGACTTGTCGACCACTTTACTCCAAAAGCCATTTTTTATCGACTCAAAACTTTGACCTACTGGACTTAATCGTCTGACAATCAATCAAAGGACATGGCCTATGAAACTTCGTAAGTGATCTTGTGAAGGCCAAGTTCTTTGGTTTATATCCATCCTCCAATTTTTTCGTTCGTTTAACGATATTTTATTGTGTTATGTTTTGTATTTACAGACAAAACATGTATATATATTTTTTCAACGATTAAGACATCGGTCAATGGAAACGTGAAACACCACGGAATAACCGGAATAAGAGTGTGAAAAAACATTTTTTGTTTATCGGCTATTTCGAGTGTAAAAGCGGAAGATTCCAGCCCAGTTTATTCGTCAGTAAACAAGCAATTTTAGAAACCCGTAGTCATGTAGGAATACAGGTAGAGAGAAATGTACGATGGTGACACCCAAATTGGATCCAATTATCCGTTTGAGACAGGTAACGCTTCATTGAACAGTGCTATGGGGTGGCTTCGCAAAACATGTACACATATACAACCTTGCGTAAAAGTATTAGGCACCCTGTAATTGTTCGATTCGCACAAAAAGTCGAATATCTCGATCAAAAAATATCGTAACCCAATTTAACAAACGGGATTTTAAGAAAGTTCACGCGAATCTAATGATAATCGAAAATTTCAACTTTGAGGATTGAAATTTGGAAATATTATAGAAATATACACCGTACATCTATCATCGAAATTATTTTTGGATCCACTGTCGAGTTGTCAAGAAAACAATTTATAAAAATCACATTTTTTGAATCCTTATATATAGGCTCTTATGTGATTTTCATTAATTATTTTCTTGACAACTAGACGGTGGATCCAAAAATAATTCCGGTGATAGATTTTTCTATAATATTTCCAAATTTCAACCCTCAAAGTTGAAATTTTCGAATTATCATTAGATTCGCGTGAACTTCGTTAAAGCGGACAAATACAGATTCATTTTTTCTTTTTTAAATTCATTTATGCGATTTTTTTTTGCACCCAGTATATAATTTTGAAAATGGCTGGTTTTCGTGATTTTCTCACCTTGTAAAATCGGGTGATAGGCTCTTAAAGAACAGTAAACAGATTTTTTGGTCAGAAAACCTTAAAACCTTGAAAACTATGGGGTTTGAAATATTTTGAGTAAGAAGTATGAAGTTGCACTTTGCTATTTTGGATTCATTAAAAAAAAATTTAGATTTCTTACTTGATTTTGATTTAATTTGAGATTTTACTTGAGGAACAACAATGTAACGCATAACTCATGTAAATACGATTTTTAGCCTTTTTTGTCAAAAATCGTCAGTCTGAAAATTGTCCGAACGAAAAACATAAAAGCGTAAAATATTATCGATATGTTAAAACGCGAAAATCAGATATATTAGTGTTAAAAAAAAACCCGAAAAAATATGAGCTTAATCTCACTCAACATCTATGAAATTCAAATTATGTTCGAATAATGGAATACTCAGACTTAAGGTACTTTATGTCCAGAAAGGATGGCTGCCATAATCAAGGCCAAAAGTGGTCCAACAAAAGATTAGTTAAATTTTTTAAAAACGTTATCATAGGATGAGTATAAATATTGTAACGGAACGTGTTTGTCTTACGTTAAACATCGCTACGCGTCGGTTTGAGCTTCCTAGAGATTTCGGAGCAGATACGAAAGAAACGTGAGATACGCGGATTTTACATTTGAAAAAATAACAAAATTTATTTATTCAATAAAACAATGTGAAATTTTCCGGTTTTTGTACAATAAATTTTTATTTCGCGTTCGCGTTTTATCTTTCGAAATAATAAATAAATTGATAAAAACCTAAGAAGTTTATCGCGTTTGTTTTATTTATTTCCCATGAATTTAACTAATAATATGAATAGAAAAGAAAAGTACGATGAAACGCAATTAAATAATTATTTGTTTAATTCGCATTATTATTATTATTGAACGATGATATCTGTTTTTATTTTATTTAATAATATTGCATGGACCATATTGATATAAAAACAATGATATTTAACCGATGTAAATCGATTTGATAAGAATGAGTGATAAAAGATGTCTCCTTAATCGAAAAATCTGTCTGGATTCGATACAATAATTCAAATAATATTCGATATTATTTGATTTTAAATAATAATTAATCGGGCTTTAGGTGCCGTAAATGTGATACCGCGGAATTCAAATTTTATTGCGCAGTAAAGAAAAATAATTCAAAATTTCAGTAATCTAAAAGTGGTTTGACTCGATATAATAATAATAATAATAATTTTGAATCGATTTTATATAATTGAAAATTTTTCGGCGGCCTTTTGAATTATTGAACTCAGCATTATTGAGGATAACTCAGGATTGTTCAGGATTGCTGAGAATTGCTGGGTATAACTAGTGACGCAGGCTAGTTACTTTTTCAAAACAATTTTGCATTTCGAAATTCAAATTGTAAATTTAATTAGAAAATTTTAATTTAAAAAGCAAGCAGGCTCCCCGTTTTTAACAGTCATAAATCTGAAAAGGAAAAATAATTAAAGGAAGCGTGGAATGCAGGCTATGGGCTCCGAACGTCATCGAACGACGCCGATATCCCACACACCATAGGTAAGGATGCGGACCTCAGGCTATGGGAGTGGAACGTCACTGAACCCCTCCGATATCCCGAGCACCCACAAGAAAAAGGAAAAATAATAAAAAAATAAGGATTGACCTTGGATTATGGGAGTTGAACGTCGCCGAACCGCTCCGGTACTCCACACTGAGAAAAGAAATTTGTTGATTCAACAAAATTTTTGTTGAATCAACAAATTGTGGCGAACAAAACGAAATTCGTTAACTCAACAAAAATTTGGTTAATTCAACCACTTAATTTGCTGGCTCAAATAAATATTGCTCATTACGACGAAAATATTGTTGAATCAACAAAATTTTCTGTTCAACTAACAAATTTCATTTTGTTCGCCACAATTTGTTGATTCAACAAAAATTTTGTTGAAACAACAAATTTCTTTTCTCAGTGCAAGTATCTAGGAATGATAGGAAAACATGAAAGAATGAGGATTGACCTTGGACTATGGGAGTTCAACGTCGCCGAACCGCTCCGATACTCCAAGCATCAAAGAATGATTAGGAAGAAAGATTTTTGTGCTGCTAGAACTGGGAAGAATCTCTGCTGCTGAGATCTTGTTATCTCTCCGAGGTGTTCTTCCCGAATGATCAGAATGCGTGTCCAGTGCTGCGGTGCACGGCTTTTTATACCCAGTGGATCCTTTGTTCTCGCGCTCGAGCTTTGATTCGCTCGCCGAGTAGTCTCGAACCCGTTCTGCACACGCTCATTTTTAACAATTTTCTTATTCGCGCTTCGTTCCCCTACTCTCACATTCTCGCACTTCAATTCGCTATTCGCTACCCCCACCTTGCGCGTCGCCTGCGCAAGTATTTGCAATTTTCATATTTCATTATTCTTTATAACAATTTCGTCTTATTTAACTATTTCTTATTTTTATTTAAGCATTTATCGAAGATTTTCCTATAACAAAGGTCTTTTTAATTATTTTTAAAACAATAAAAAAAATTTATTCTGTTTCGTTCTTTCCCCTGTCGCATGCGCAGAGAGCATCGTATTTTTTATTTGCTATTTGCCAGTTATTTTTCCAATAATTTTGTCGCTCGCGTATTTCATTTCGATTCGTTTGATTTTTTATAATAAAGTATTTTTTAATGTTAAATATCGAAACGTGCTAAAAGTCACGTACCCACTTTTTTCGTTTTGATTTTTAACGTTAGGCGGCGGCCTGCCACTTTCGTAAATGTCGCTTTGTCTTCGTGACAGAGTTCAAGATGACTGCTGACGAAAGTAAACAACGCGCGCGGTCATGATGTTTCGTCGTCGTGGACAAAGTCGGTCAAAAATCTCGAATTTTGGACGAAAAGAATCGGGATAAAAGTTTTTAATAAGTACCGAAAAAGTATGTAAGTAGTTCCGTTTCAATATATATATCTCATTCGCGTTTATATTATTATCTAATAAAATAAAAATTCGAATAAGAATTCTAAAAAAATTCTAATGCGTTAAAATTTCAATAACATATCTTTTTCTCCTCTTGATATTTTGATTGGAACCTCTTAGTTTTCAAGTTACGCTAATAAATTAATGAGACAAATCGTCGATTGCCAATCAGAAACAGCGATACAAAAATTTTCGGAACAAAATTTAATTTTTTTTAATGAATCCAAAATAACATAATGTAACTTCTTACTTCTTACACAAAATATTTCAAACCCCGTAGTTTTCGAGGTACGCCGCCTTTTCGGAAATCTCTCTTTTTTCGAAAAAAAATAAATCTCTGCGAAAAAAAATCGCAATTTTTGTTTCCAAAAACCAAATTAAAGCTGGAGATATCCTTTTTAAGATTTTCTGACCGAAAAATCTGTTTACTGTTCTTTTAGAGCTCAGCACCCGATTTACAAGGTGAAGAAATCACGCAAAATAACCATTTTTTAAATTATGTACCGGATGCAAAAAAAATCGCATAAATGATTTAATAAAAGCAAAATGAAGCTGAATTTGTCTACTTTACAACCCCGTTTGCTAAATTGGGTTACGATATTTTTTGATTGACATATTCGACTTTTTGTACGGATCGAACAATTACAGGGTGCCTAATACTTTTGAACAAGGCTGTATGTGTCTCTGGTGGATTGGCAATGGCTCGATGTGTGCAAGAGTTTGTGAGGCTGTAATCCGGGGGTAAAAGGGATTTCGTATTACTGAGAAAAGCGTGCATATAGAGGTACCAGCTTTTTGATCAGAAAGAGAGAGTGGGTGAGAGAGAGAGAGAGAGAGAGAGAGAGAGAGGGGTGAGCCAGGTAGGAAGTTAGTTCGGAGAGTGGGTCAGTTCTGGTGTCAGTATTCAACGAGTTGCGGATCGATGCTCGGTAGGACCTCGACAGGGGGGTTGCTCGTCACTGCGTAGGCGTTTGACCCAGTGGGTGTGGCTCACTCATCTATTTCTGCAATGACCTATCTTCAAGAGTACCAGTATCAGAGAGTACCATAAAAGTTTTACTAATGTGGCTTGGTCAACGAAGTGGGTCAACATAGAACTTTAAACAAAAAAATATAATGAGCTTCATGCGTCAGCCTTCATTGCTGGCCAAATTAACTTCTTTATTATCGTAAAAATATGCTCTTTGAATCTGTTTTACTTAGAAATTAATTAGAAATTAGTTTGGAAGGTCTACACAAAAATTTAATCGATCGTAATTCCTTCATTCCCTCTGCGTACATTTGGCAAATTCAACAACCCTCGAGATTATTCTGACACTTGTTGCCTTCTTCGATTCTAGCTTGCGTTTGAAAGATCTTGAACCCACGTGTATTTTTTCATTTTCTGCACTATTTCACCATTTACTGCTTCTAGTTTCTATATCATAAATGTCAAAAAGTTTCAATCTGGCGACTTGTCACACGAACGGTTGAGACTCCCTTCACAAAAATTCTGACTCGCCTTTGGCTCTATGACGCAACAGGAGCACTCGATTGATAACACACCCGAGGGCGGATTGAAATGGAAAATAAACGTATACGGTATATCTGTGTTGCTGGTTCAATGTGGAGTGTTTCATCTTCCACGTTTGCAGGCTTTGAAACACTTTCGCTGTCAAAGGAGACCAACCGAACCTTGGTCCACAGAATTCTATTCGTTTGTACCAGTGTGTTGCAACAAAGAAAATCTATAAATAAATTCAATACGGTCGACAGAAGCTCCAAAATCACAAAATTGTTAAAGAAAAATAATAAATTATTGCAGAACGAATTTTCAATAAAATTCAGTGTCCAGCTTTTCTTCTCTGAATTTTATTAATTATTTGTCTGCTAACAAATTTTATAATCAATTATAAATTATATCGAGCCACATTGCTGAATCATCCAAACTTTTTATTTTTATTTTCTTTTATTTTTAATTTATTTTATTTTATTTTAAACCTGGATGTTAGATTCTCTTTGGTTTCCGAACACGTGTAAACTATTCAAAGGCGTTAGAAGGTAAGTATTCGTTTACCAAAGACTATCCTTTAGGAATAGAAATCGAGAGTCGATTTCGGCTAACCACGCTGCAATTGCAGCCAAGCTTCCAATCACCAGTTCCGACGCCGATTAATCCACGCTGATTTAAATTTAGTTATATTATATCGTATTGCTGACACCCAATATTCCATCTATCAATGTCACAATTAAAGGTTCAAACCATTCAAAACCAATTTTTTACCAAATCCATTAAGAACAATTTTCATTCGTAATAATAACATTCAGTACTTAAATGTATTGAGTCAACAAACAGTTTCAATTTTTCAAAATAAGTTTTACTCGTAGTATTTTTGAGAAGACATTTTTTTTGAATTTTTGGCGACGTGGTGAAAATCATAATCTTCGTTTTCTTCATAACTGAAGGATATTTAAAGGGAATGACGAGTAATAATCCAGAAGAAATAGTTTGCGATTTTTTTTTTAATGACTTCCAACTTCATAAAAGTTGTAATTTTTATTATCTCTCTACAATTGCAATATATAATAGATATTTTTTTTATATAAAATCACTTCGAAGATAACATCACAAAATAATAAGGGCGAAATAAATGGATATAAATCTCCTTAATTTCACACGTTAAATAGAAAAAAGAAAAAAGTAATTATTTCGATAATAGCCAATAAAACAATGTATTATTTCTGATTCTTTTTGCGATCATCGCATTTTCACACAGGATGGTTCATAAACTTTCTCGACGTTTTTCGTCATTAATTATTTTTATTATCGTTTAAATATATTAGAAAGTGCGCGGATAACTTTATAAATCGTGTTACCAGCAGATACCTTAAAAGTTAATTGTCTCTATCTACGAGTTGAAGTCGCCGATGAATCACGACAAAGAAAAAAGATTTTCATCAGTATAGTCATTCATAATTTAGAGGTGCAATGAGATGACGAGCGCAAGAGTCCGTTTAAAAGGTACGACGTGTCATTTTGGAGTCGAAAAGAAGTTGAAATTACAGACGATTAAAAATACATTACATTGAATAATTCCGATTGATTTTCGTACAACAACTATCAACTGGGCAATTATTTTGTATTATTATAATCGTGAAAAGAGAACATTTGATTGTATTTTTAATACAATTTTCAATTTTCCGTAACATATTTGAATAATTCGGAGAGTATTAAAAAAGAAGAATTGAATGAGTAAAATTCGTCGTACCTCTTTACGTTAATCGTGTGAAAAATCTATTTTTTTTTTTTTAATATAAAATTGTTTCGATGATTAAATTTATCGCAGCTGGATTCAATTTAATGAATCTTGCATTGAACAACGATAACAATGGAAGAAATAAATCTTTCAAGTTCCGTCATTCAAGGAATCGGTAAGTATCTATACATGTTACATGGCAAGAAACGTCGCGTCTGCTACGTTTTTTCTCATGGGCGGTTAATATATATGTATATATGGGTGTCCCATTTTAACTTTGTCCTTTTCATATCGAAAACTAGGGGTTTTCAGAGAAAATCTTTCGAATAGAAGTCGCAGGGTTCAAAAGGGGACATCTAATGGTGGTAACAGTTTTGACCTTCAGTGGCTGCTTCAAGGTCATTTGAAGGTCAACTTTGTTTTTGCAGAGGACCCAAATATTTTTTATTGCAGAATCGTATTTCGCGTTAAAAAAATACGTAACTTTCGTCAGAAGTATTTTTCTAAAAAATCCGAACTTTGAACCGAAAATTGACTTTCAACTTTCGGAGAATATTTTTGCTTACTCGCTTCATGAGCACAGTTACAATTTTCGATTATCGCCTGGGCTTTTACCCTCTATCCGCGACATCAGCATTACCCAGTGTGCACTGCGTGGAGGTTGCTGATCGGATTTTGCACATCGTTTGTTTGCCCTGAAGAGGGTCATTTGTTGTTTTGATTGTCAGTTTTCGGTTGCTCTAATGCATTTCTTGTTCGAAATGGCCTCCATTGTTTCGAATGTATGAGGTGAGCCTCTATCGGAAATTTGCTATCACCGATCTGATTGTGTTGGCATTGATTGCTGCACACGCTCTTCTAATCCGCTTCATCATATCCACTCTCGTAGTCAGTGAATTTTGGTAAACAGTATTTTTCAGGCAACACTATAGAAATTAGTCGAGTAGACTGAGATCAGGTGATCTTGGGGGCCATTCAATCTGGGGGGGGGGGCCCTCTTCTTCCAATCCAACGATCCGGGTATTGGAAATTTAAAAAGTTCCGCACTCTTCCATGATAATGGACAGGGGCACCAACTTGTTGGAACTACAAATGTTGTCGCATGTTCAAGAGATTATTTTCAAAATATACCGGAAGATGGTGTTGGAGGAAATGGAAATAAATTTTACCATTGATGGCACGATCGAAGCAATGTGGCCCGATAATTTGATTGTCAATCATACCTATTCAACTGATAAGACTCCAGCGATGTTGAGTGCGGACCTCTTTGGTGCAATGAGGGTTGTCTAGTGAGCAATAATGTGAGTTCTATCTATTTAGACACCCAGTATTGTGAAAACAGACCCTGAACAAGAAACTCTCCTCTTCATCCAATTGTTGAAGTGCCCAGTGATGAAACTCAAGTCTTTGAGCATAGTAACCAGCACTGAATTCTTCTAGAAGGTGGATATGGTAAACACGGTATTGGACGGAGCGTAACATTCGCTGAACCGTAGATCGGGGTATTTCCAGTTGTCGATGTACTTCGCGAATGCTGATTCGCGGATTCGAGTGTATCACCCCCAAAACAGCAAGAAGTCGTGGGTTATTTCGGTTTACGGTCCGATTACTTCGTCTCAGGTGAACGAATGCGATCCCACGGGATCGTGTCTCGATGTTTATGATCTGTTGATAAGAAGGGCGACGGCGGCCGCGATACTGCTGAGCGTAAAGAATTGCAGCACGTCTGTAATTCCTATGACATTCTCCGAGCGTCAGTAAAATGTGATTGAATCTTTCCACTAAGCTTTATAAGAAAATCAAACCAGCTTGATAATTTTTTCTTCGTAATTCTCTACAAATTTGGGCGGTTGTTAAGTAAACTTCGATGGGCAGGAAAAGGAAGTACTTTCGATAAGATATAGTGAAGCTGAGTATGAATCGCATTACCTACTTTGATGTTTTGTTTTCAACAAATATTTTGTTCGATGCAAACATGACGCAACTTATGTGGAATGTTTCCTTCACCTGTCCATCAAAGTTTACTTAACGACCACTTAAATTTGTAGAGAATTACGAAGAAAAAGTTATCAAGCTGGTTTGATTTCCTTCGTCATCTTTCGGTATACTTTGAAAACGTACCCTTGAACATCTGACAACAACTGTGGTTTCAGCAAGATGGTGCTCCTGCTCGCTATCACGGAAGAGTGCGGAAGGGTATGGATGTCGGTCTTCGCGAGCTGATGTTTCAATCCGATACGATTTTTAAGATTTTATGGGATTTTGAGATAAATTCGTACAAAATAAGCGATTTTGCGTATCTAAGGACCAGAAACTAATCAAGACAGTAAAAATCTTTTGTTTTATCTTAGCAAGAGAAAGTCTTCTCAAAGAAATAAAAAGAGGTAACACTCCTAACCTTTTCAACGGTGATAGCGGGTATGCACCCGACGCCGGTGGAGGAAAAGAATCGAAAAGACAAAAAGAAAGCAATGGAAACAGGTATAAAATGAAATCACAAAGCAATTGAGGAAGATGAGACAAAAGCCTACTCTTTGATGTTGGATAATTTAATGGATAAAGCAAATATGGCTAAAAGTAAAAATAAAAACAGATTCGTTAATAAGCTCCCAAGCTCAAGTAGCATCGAAGTAGGACCGATAGAGTCTGAAACACAGTCATCGATACAGGAAAAATCCGGTCAGCAGGCAGAATCTAGTGCTTCAACATCAGGTAATCAGTCAAAAACAAGATTAACATACAGTAAATCAGATCGTGCACCATACATGGTACACCTGCGAAAAACGGAGAAGGAGAAGAAACCCTCAAGTACGACAACGGCATCCAAAGCAATTTCCGCCATTGTAATATCACGCGAGTTGGTAAAAGCTCAAGTGAAATTTGATAAACTGTATGATTATTGAAGGAACACATAGGAGCTGTGGTTTAATTCTAGAGACGCAACGAATTCGATGATATTTAATACCTCCAAGCAAAGGGATATAGTGCTTCAGTTCCATACTTTTGTGTATTTCACAAAGGTGTTATCAGAGGGATTCCCGTAGATGTGACGTT
Source organism: Rhimphoctona megacephalus (assembly GCA_963989365.1). Taxonomy (NCBI): domain Eukaryota; kingdom Metazoa; phylum Arthropoda; class Insecta; order Hymenoptera; family Ichneumonidae; genus Rhimphoctona; species Rhimphoctona megacephalus. The sequence continues at coordinate 12,302,736 of OZ022416.1, forward strand.
GCAGAATTTGATTAAAGAATGGAATGAAGAGAACCCACAGGTAAGAGCAATCAATGCGTTTCGCTTGAAAAAGCGAGAGTTTAAAGATAGAGTCCCGCAACGAGTGCACTCAAGTCAGTTTGTGTGAAATTTCGTAACCGAATTTGTTCTGACAATGTTAAATATTGGAGGGTGTCAATCGATGTTCACCCTTATGTTGCATTGGTAAGACAGTGTTATAGATGTGGCAAATTAGGACACATAAGCAAATGGTGCAGAGGAGTGGAACGATGTCTGAACTGTGCTAATGAAAAATATGAGGCCATGACCCAATATGATCAACCGCGAAAATGATTCAACTGCAACAAGGAGCATAGAATCTTATATCGTAATTGCTTAGAAGTACAAAAAGAAGCAGAGGTGAACAGAGTAATGGCTATAATAATTTGCCTTATATAGCAGCAAGAAGAGCGGTTGAAAATTTGAGATTGCTTTCTCGCGTTCCTAATATCAACCAGGAAAATTTTCCGACACTTGGCAATCGAAGCAAGGATGATGTAAACGCATGGACCTCGAGACAAAATCCTCGAAAAATGGAATGCATCTTCATGCAAACGCAAAAAACCGTCAATGGAATTTTATTGACTACTAACAATAAATGTTGTATAGGGTACATGGGATAATTTTCACAAAGCCACTTCTGTTATATTTTTTTGAATAATAAAGAAAGAAAAAGAGTGCAAAACTTTCTGAATTTCCAGTACCCGGATCGTTGGATCGGAAGAGGAAAATCTATTGCATGGCATGGGGAAAAGTAATGTTTGCCAAAATCCACCGACTACAAGGGTGGATATGATGGAGCGGATTAGAACAGCGTGTGTAGCAATCAATGCCAACACCATTAGATCGGTGATTGTAAATTTCCGACAAAGGCTCACTTCATACATTCGAAGCAATGGCGGCCATTTCGAACAAGAAATGCATTACAGCAACCGAAAACTGGCAAACAAAAAAACAAACGGCCCTCTTCAGGGTCAAACGGCCTTCTTCAGGGCGAAGATATTCTTCGAAACTTGAAACGTCAATTTTCGGTTCAAAATTCAGATTTTAAAGAAAAATATTTCGGATGAAAATGTCCTATTTTTTTACGCGAAATACAATTCTGTAATAAAAAATATGTGGTTCTTTTGAAAAAACAAAGCTGACCTTCAAATGACCTTGAAGTAACCACTGAAGGTTAAAACTATTACCACCATTGGATGTCCCCCTTCGAACCTTGCGATTTCTATTCAAAAGATTTTCCCTGAATACCCCTAGTTTTTGAGATATTAAAATGACGAAGTTAAAATGAGATCCTTTTCAAAAAGGATTTTACAAAAGATTAAAATATATATTAGGGTGTATCATTTCAGAGCAACATTTCTTTTTTCCAATCGTCACCTTAAAAATCTGTAGTTTATATCTAAAAACAAATCCTCGCGCAAGGGGAATGCTGTTAAAAAATATTTAGAGGTCCCTCATCGACATTGATTTTTTTCCATTTGATTAACATTGGAAATTCAACTTTTTTCATTGATATACGTTCTTTTCAGTCTGATTTTATTGTACGGTTTTTCCCAATAGGTTTTTGAAGGAAATTGAATTCTCTACAAAAAAGTCCACTGACCGAAGTCTATAAAGTCAACTGTTTCCAAGTAATTAATGTTCAAACCTAATTTTATAAGGAAATATATATTCGAATTACTGTCGCGACTAATCTTTCGATTATATCGGAAATACTCAAATGACAATTTTCTAGAAAATTTAGTTTACAACAAAAAATATCTTTGTGCCAACCGTGTAGATTCAACCGTTTCCTGCTTGTAATTAGAAAATGCATATTTTTAGGCTAAATTTTCATTAATTTTCAAAACAAATGTGAAATATTGTAAAAAATGTACAAAGTATGCTTATAACACTGACATAGTGGATGTACAGACTTTTTTTTAGTAAATTTATTTGTTTTATTTTTTTTTCAAAATTTGACGGTACATTCGATAGTTTAGTCATGACAATTGAAAAAATGGAAAAAAATGAAATAAAATAAATTAATAAAAAACACCAAAAATTAAACACAAAAAAAACCAAATAAGTTAAACAGAAAAATTAATGAAAAGATGAAAATAATTCACTTGGTAAGTGTAACTCCCGTACAATTTCATTTCTCTAATCTGTAAGGTCTACAAGACAATAATAAAAAAAATAATTATAGCAACCAATATGGATTGACAAAAAAGTATGTAGTTAAAAATCATAAACGAATTTGGGGAATGTCGGTAGAGATTTCCTCAATCTTCTATTCATGGTTTTGCAGACGTCTCCCGATATTCCCTGAATTCGATTATGATATTTGGCTAAATACTTTTGTTTTAGTTAATCCATATTAGTTACTATAAATATTTTTTTGATATTCCCATGAACTGAGTAAATTATTTTTATCTTTTTCATAAATTTTGTTATTTAACTTTTTTATTTTATTTTTTTTGATCCTTTTTATTGATTTTGTTTGTTTCATTTATTCTATTTTGCCAGTATACTATTTCTCAGTTAGTCAGGAGTTTGTTTGTTTTTCTAAAACAAAGTTTTTTATTTTTACCTTTTTTTCAAACAATTTGTTTGTTTCACTTTCTACATTTTTTAATTTAATAGATGTTTTTAAACTATTTCCCAGATTCACTTCTATTTTTGGGGCCTGGATTTTTTTTGTTTTTTGAAATAAAAATCCTTGTTTAAAACAAGTTTTTTTAATTTTAACTTTTTTTCAAACAATTTTTTCGTTTTATTTTCTACATTTTTTAATCTAATGGATGTTTTAAAACTATTTTCCAAGTTCACTACTATTTTTGGGGCCGGATTTTTTTTAGGTTTCCGAAAATAATTTGCCAAGTTATTTTAGAACAACTTTAATTTTTAACTTAAATACCTTTTGAAATTGACTACAGTTTTTACAGTTACTTTTTTTCAGTGTTTCTGCGTATACCCTCTCGCAAGACAATTTTTTTCATGATCAAACAGTTTTTTTAATAATTATTTTTGAATAATGAATCACATTGATATTTCTTTGATTTTTAGGTTATATTTTGTATTATTGTCCTCATGGAATTTTCCGAAAAATATATACAAAATTAAAATACGTACTTAATTTTACAATTATTGGTATGGGATATGCACCGAAGTACTGAGCTTGAATTAAACGATATTAAAAAAAAAAAACCATACCTAACATAAAAAGTACACGAATGCATGTATCAGAGTTACGAGTGTGAAGCAATGGTGTGAAGTACACCGACAGTGATGCGACTGAATGTAATTGATAATCCACACTAAGCATGCGACTCTAGTGGATTTTTGAAAAAATGCTGTTGGAATGCAAAACAGCTGTTTTTTTCTGTAAACACGATGAATATTTTTAACGATAATCGATGAAAATGAGTGAGGATCAGATAAATAATGATAGAATAAGTAATGCTTTAACAAGTGAGAGTAGAATAATTGTCGAAAGAGCAACTATCACTGCTAAATGTAAGCAGCTGTCATAACATGCACTCCAATAGCGCCATTTTTTCAAGTGACACGAGCGCCGCCATTGGTAGTGTGGATCGCCAATATGACAGCATCGTCTCGTCAATCTATTGGGATCCGAAAAAAGTCGATATGACATGCAGTGTTAAATTTTGAACTATACAAAATGGGTACACACAGATATTTAACACACTCGCATGTCACTCGTAGATGTTACACATACATGTATTTTTGCACTCTATTTGATACCATGTGGCTTAGCTACGCCTCCATGTCAGATCCCAATTGGTGAAACGATATGATAGAACTGCTTTTTTTTAGTTTTTTAATATATAATTGAATATGCACATGATAGCATTAAATTATATCCTAAAACATAGTCCATTGGTGAGAGAATATATGCACCAATTTTAGTGAAGAGATTTTTTCCCATTTTGGCAAACATTCGAGTGTAAAAAATCTTCAAAATGAGCTAATCGCGATCAAATCCATAACTCCAGTCTTCGTGCCCGTGCGGGCAGTTGGATGTTAAAAAAGACAGTATGAAAAATAGACAAAAAAGCATAATACTTGCTTTGGGTCCGGGTCTTCCACTTCCCGGTAAATTTTATCTGATAGTTAAAGGTCTGCTACCCAATCCTATGCCCGCTAGGCAAAATTTACCTGGAGGTGAAACAACCGGCCCTTGAACTGATAAATCCGAAACGAGTAAATCTGTAGGCTTCACTCGATTAACATTTTTGTGAAAAATTCAATTTCCTACGAAACTATAAAATATTGCTGGTGAGAGTTAATAATTATTGGGAGTACCAAAACTTCAAGAGACTACTGACATAAAATCCAGCCGATGTCATTATTAATGCACTCAACACAAGTGTCGTCGCTCGAAAAAAGATTCGCGTTACAAAACTAGTCACGTGAGGCTGCGGGCACACGGGGCTGGAACCAAGTAGGATATCACGTTCGCGTATACGAGTCAAAACCGTGTCGGAACCGGAACGGTTTTGACTCATATGGGTGAACGTGTGGTCCAGCGTGATTCCGGTCCCGTATGCCCGCAGCCTGACAGGCCGGTGTAATAGCTAACTTTGTTTAGCGTAGTAAAAGTTAAACTTTATTCGAATTTTTCAGGTATATCATTTTAGACAAATATTTTCATATAAAATTAGGTTTGAACATTAATTACTCGGAAACAGTTGAATTTACAGACTTCGGTCAAGAGACTTTTTTGTAGAGAATTTAATTTCCTTGAAAAATCTATCGGGATAAATGAAAAAAGACGTATTTCGGATGTTAATCGAATGGAAAAACTTCAATGTCGATGAGGGACCCCTAAATATTTTTAACAGCATTCCCCTTGCACGACGATTTGTTTTTAGGTATAAACTGAATACTTTGGAGGTGACAATTGAAAAAAAATGTTGCCCTGAAATGACACACTCCAATATATATATTTGTTCATAATTACAAACGTATACTTTCCGTAGTATAAAAAAAAAACTTAACGATATAAAATTAAGGTTTTTTAACAGGCATGCCGATAAAATTATTAAAAATAATTTTGTTGGTGCCACTGAAATGATATGGTGATCGACTGAGCGCATTTTTTTGCTCTTTATATTAATTATACGCACATGATTCTTTTCCGTCGCTTTTTTTATTATTATTTAATTAGTCTTATTTAAATCCGTATTACCGGAATCGATAAATTCATTTGGAATGAACGTCGCACTCTTATTAACGCAAAATTCTGCCAAATTTAAGAGTATGGGTCAGTCGGTATCTCGCCACCGTGAATGCGAGAGAGATAATTCCAAATTTCGAAAGTGAAATTCTTCGACACGGTTTGACCGATTACAAAAAGGCCCTGTCAGCGGATTTTTGCCATCGTCCTGCGTCCGCTGACAGAGCTTTTTTGTATTCGGTCAAACCGTGTCGAAGAATTTCAATTTCGAAAACTCGAGGTGAGGTTAGGTGACTGATTCATCATCTTAATGAACGTCGAAGCACTTGATGCACAAAATGAGTGAATTTCCTTTTTTTTGTTATTTTTTTTTACACTTGTCACACTTTCTCTTACACTCGTAAAATCTAATCGGGACTCGTAAATCATATATTGTTCGAGTATACATTATAGTACAAAATCATGGTACAATCTCGCCGATAAATAAAAAGCGAGTTCATTCATTCCTCCACACGTTCCACAAATGATCCTTTTCTTCTTATTAATGTTTTTATTTATTTGTTTTTTCTTTTTTATTCGTCGATTAATAAATCACGACCGCGGACGATTAAATCCCGAAAAATCGTTGAGCCTCGCGTCCAGTAGACCTCGTTTTTCAAAATCGTTCAAACGAAGCAACTGCGCAGCGATACGATGGCCGGAGAGGAACGATTTTTTTCTTCTTTTTTAATTGATTAGACTGTTTTTCAATATCTGCCAAGATCGGGATCCGGTGCTTGATTCTCCAGTGTACAAGGCCTGAGGAACTCTTGACCTCGCTCGTGAAGCCATTTATTCGCAACTGTATACGATCAGAGAAAAAAATGACATTTAATAGAGAAAAAAATGAAAAATGAAGAATTTCAAGAAATTCTCCTTTAATAAAATTACGTTAGTTGATTATGATTGATTATCATGACACGTACCCCATTTGCTTCCTGTTAATACAGGACACGCTGCGTGCCTTGTTTTGTAATCTCCCTCACCGTTCGGTTTGAGATTGTACCAAAAGGCTGCGCTACCCTTTTTGGGCCAAAGAGCAATGTTGATACCAGTAAAAACGGTTCCACCGCCTTGTTCGACGTCGCTCATCTACGAGTACATAAAAAAATGCGTTTTTTTTAGTTTTTCTTTTTTTTGTTAATTCATTGACAATGAAATGTTATTAACGAATGGGAGTGTAAAACTTACATAATAAAGAACAGTGGCTATGCGATTTCCGGTGCCAAGACTCTTGAAAGCGTTCGTTTCTTCTCTCTGAGTAAAATTATAAGATAATTATAACGAAGTAGTGAAGGAAATTGATGACAAAGGGAGAAAGACGTAACTTACCCTTGCAAAATCAAAGTGCGGTTCGTAGTGGCCTCCTATACCATAATTAACGACTTGAAGCTCCTCTGCGGTCTCGACTGTCATACTCGTCATGTCTTCGACTCTCTTACTTACTGCAGCGACATGAGGATGCTCGTGTTCTTGTAACCAGGCGCTTTTACTTATACGATAATTGGCGATCTCGAGCTCGCCAGTTTTGTAATTCTGGACGGTCGCACGTTTGAACTACGACAAATTATTATACGTTTTTATCAATAATATGAAAATAAACATGGGCGGATAAAATTAATTCAATAAAAATATCGTTTTGTAATTGACGATAAAAAACGTATTTTTTTACCCTCGGTTGAGCCATCCGTTTAATCGTCTCAATCTCATTGTCGTAAATGACATCGTGATAGATAACGATTCGCGGTGACAAATAAGCTTCTTCCTCTTTGAACGGTGCGATTTTGAGGAACGAATTTCCACGATCGACATAACGACATTTAAGATCTTTTTGGATCGAGGGTGATATCGTTATTTCACCTCGGCACAACATTTCGTATCTTTCACGTTCGGTCATTTCTACAATCGTTTTGACTTTTTTCTCCACAACCGTAAATTCGTTGCTCGGTTTAACGTCGTCCTGACCATCCTCTCCACGCTTTTTTTTCGTTCGACTCTTTTGTATTTCCTCTTGATAGTAAGCTCGATTTCCTAGAGCCCTTTGATGAGTTGGTACCAGCTCGAGAAGTTCGTTCGTCATACTGAGAGCTCGGCCAACATTACCTGTTGAATTAATCACTCGAATCAGTAATAATCACAAAAATAATAAATCAATCAGTACACATTTGAAGACAACTTTTTATGAATTTTTTTAACATAAATAATATTTGGATTTTTACAAAAATACTGTTTAAAAAGTGAAATTAAAATTGTGTTGAAAAATGAATTATAAATAAATATTCGATTTTTAACTCCCAAGCTTCAATAAAAGTACTAAAAGCCCAGTTTCCGATCGTCATCCCGTTGATACGTCAAGAACCACGTGTAACAATTATAATACAAAATATGTAACGATACGAGAATAATAAATAAATGTTGCATTTACTATTTAATTAGAATTTATAGAAAATTGCTAGTGGGATGACGAGTCCCGAAGGTCATTTGCAACCCTCCTCTCGGTTTCTTGTGCTATCCGCGCCGAGATGATAAATATTAGAATGTGACGCGGCTCTGGGCGGACCAACACAGTTGGTTAGTCCTGGAGTTAAAGATTAAACTAATTTATAATGCATTAAAGAACTTCCGTCTGCAGTGAGGATACGTTACACACAGGGTGTTCCAGGTCGAACGATCAATAATGCAAATCTCTGTTCCCGACGGAATTTCGAATTGAACTATAAACCCTAGAACTCATACCCCATTTTTTTACATTCTAACGCTTGACCAGTGCCGTTTTCATGACCCCATGGTTTTTTGGCTGTAAAATTATTTTTACAGAGATAAAGAGACTCGCCAGCACATGAGTCTCTTCGTTTTTCAATAACGAATAGAATGAAATGTGAAAAATTTAATTTCATAAAAGTTAAGTTGATGAAAAACTCAATTGAAACCTGAAGAATTGAGAAAATCAACAAAAACCTCTTTTTTCGACATTCATCTGGGTCGGAATCGCCCCTGGTCATCAGTTTCAGGATTCATGCACCCTGTATATTTGTTGCTAACAAAGTTTGTAATACAGCAATGTGAATCAGCCCGAGTGGAATATTCCCCAGAGCAAAGGGTGAAGTAAAGCCACGAGATTTCTCAGCCAATGTCGTCAAAGTGATTTATATGTTTTTCGACTCAGGGGGAAAGTTCTTTTGTCTACACGAGAATGGGGTGATCGAAACTTTGCTTCGAAACACTGTACAATATTGTTGAATAAAGTGACCGAATATTTGAGCATTCGCGGCTCCCTCGAAATTGTTTATTCTCCCTTATTTAGACATTTTCTTCTGATCGATATGACACGTCGCGAGAGTTCAAGGTCAAACTATGACGATTATAGAAAAGTCATACGTATACAACACAAGAAACAAGAATCAGAATAATGTCATCAATTATTTGCTGGTTTCGTTAATTTTCGTTTTGCCATTAAAAAAAAAAAATAAAATAAAATAATGGGAGTACGAAATGAGAGCGAACAATTAAGAAATTGAAAAGTCCCTTTCGAAATTTCGAAAAATAATGAAGTTTCATCGAGGTCATCTTTTTTTTCACTAAACTCAAAAAATATATAACATTGAAGGTTCAAATGTCCCATTTGAATATAAATCTTGAAAAATGTCTACGAACCTTGCATATAAGTGGAAAAAGCAAGATATTCGAGAATATCAGGTTTGGTTGTAGTCGTTCTATTTTGTTCCTCTTGGAGAAGATCCATTGCCTCTTGCATCCACAGTACAGTGTGGTAGTAATCGCCATTATTGTACGATTGCCTTCCTAGCTCGAAGCAATCACCGGCTGGAACAGGAACGAGTGAGAAAAACTTTATTGATTAAGCGGGATAAAGATGGTATTATAAAATTTCAATTTATCCACGATATCTGGGCGAAATGTGATACGAAGATCTGGGACAATGATGAGATAAAGGAGATTTATTTATTGGCCGACATAACAGCATCAGAGGGTGGAAAACTTTCAGCTGTCATATCCATTTTTGGGCTACAGAAAACGTTTGATATTTTCGATAATTAATCATATCTCGACGAGTTTTTTTTTTCAAGCAAACGGATTTATTAATTCACAATTTGCAGAAATATTTATAAAATTTAGAAATTTTTAGTTGGGTTTTTTTGCAATTTAGCTCGAGAGATATTTTACAAAAAAATCTATAATTACCACTTAATCCCGTGCTATATTGAATACCATTGAGAACACCCCTGGCCACCTGAGCCGTTTCCAATTTGTACGTATCCTGAAGCCTCATAAGAGCAACAGCTGCTCCGTTTAAATCCTCGTCCGTAGGGAATTTGAGGTCGTTCCTTGAGGTCGTAATATTCAAAACAAAGCTCTTTCCCACGTCTTCATTAATGAGCTCGTCCACTCGTTTCCAATCTGTCGTCAAACGTTTTACCAACAAATACGCGTTTATCGGATTCGACAAATATTGTTGGATATTTTGTGATGCTTCCTCGTGCTCTTTCGAGTAATCCTCGACATTTCTACAATTAAAAAAAATAAACCCACTTTTATTTCATATGAAAAAAAATTGATTCGGTCACGAAAAACTGTTTTGGTTATAAAAGCAAGAAATAGATTTTTTCATTAAGCAGCAATTTTGCACGAAGTATAATAATAATTCATTCATCCGTGAAAATTTAATAACCTTCTTGAGGGGAAATTTACGTTATTCCAGTTTAGATTCGTCAGAATTGGAGGGACGATACAGAGGTCGGTAGGATGAAACGAAGGGTGCTTTTGTTAATCACTCTCATAAGAGATTGCCCACCCACCGGGACAAATAAGATGTGCTATAAGATATTAAAGGTACGATAATAATAATATTAACAAGAATTATGTAAAGTTGAGAAAAATGGGGAAGTTATTATCATTGGAAGTATTTTTAATGAAATGTCTCGTCCAAAAATTCTAAATTTCGTACCTATAATCAATTGTCAATTTTTCTGATTATTTATTTTTCAGTTATAACATTTTTCGTGCTTGAAACAATGTTTTTCGTTCGGTAGGTAGAATAACTGTTTTAGTGTGATAACGCTGTTATAAAAGCTCTCCGTGCGTGCACAAAGGCCCAGAGCAGGTATAATTGAAATGGAGGATGATAAGAATAGACATGAGAAGACAATAACCCTCAATGTGCCAGTTGCATTGATACGCGAAGTTGATACCACAAAGAATAACATGATAGAGGCTTGTAATTTTAATAACGATTATGTTATTCCTACGAAGTCCTACATGTTCTGCGAAGAGTCTCGAATATATAAATAAACCTTAACGAATCCTTTTGTGAATTTTATTGGTAAAAATCTATTTCGTCAGAAGAAAGCCGCGCTCTTTGAAATGAATTCATTAATCATGCTGATATGTGTAAGTCTAGATAGAGATTTATCTCGACTCATATATATCTGTGGACTCAAACAATCGAGGGGAATGATTGCCCTATAAGAGATTCGTAATTATAATTATTATTCCTTCGTAATGAAATTTCCTCTAATACGAAATGTCGAATTATCTTAGCAACGTTCTTCCCCGATGAATGAAGGGCTAAAACCGCTGTAACGGCCTCAAAAAATGCCTTTTTCGACAATTTTTTTCGGGTGGAAGGAAAGGTAATAGAATAATAATATTCGGGGGAGTTATTAAGCATATATTTAACTGTACAACAAAAAATTATGATTGAAAAATATTTAAAAATGGCGACACCAGAGCCATTCCCGCGAGGCTTGTTAAATTCGAAGCGCTCTGCGGCACGCAGTGTAACTGGTGCAATCGTTGATCTGGTATAAAAAAAAACCTTAATCTAGATACTCATAGCTAGTGAAGTACGCAGGGGGTTTTGAAAATATTCATTTTTGTATTATTGGCGAGTGTTTGAATGAAGAGGTTCAATTTTCGACAGAAAAAAGGGGTAATTATTTGTTGATAAAAAATGTTTAAATGAACTTATCGAAAATTCCGTACGTTATCGAAATGTTATTTTTAAGATATTGTCAAAAATTCAAATGAAAAAAATGAAAATTGTTGGAGTTATGCTGCGTGCCATTTTGAAAAATCGTGTTCCGAGAAAAACGCGTTTAAAGTTTTGAAATGTGGTACTGAAATGACCGACGCGCTCGGGGAAGAGCCCGAAATTTCAATGAAATTTTTTTTTTCAGGTATAAACCTTTTTGCTTCATATTCAAGAGGGTTCAAAGTATATTTTAAGCCAAAAAAAAAATCGATTTTTCGTAAATTCTACAGTGGTTTTACACGTTAATAAACATCGAGAGATTTTTTCTTCATGAAATACAGACTGTTTGGTTTACATTCAATTTTCAAACACCGAAATTCAGTCGGGAGGAAAAGTTTTTAATTTCAATTTATTCCAATGAAAGTTCATATTAGCATAATGAATATTCCGCGCGAAAACGATGCTAAACTCGGACGAACTCTTATTAATATTAATAAAATTCTGGATGCTATTATAAGTCGCACTTTTAGTAGATAATACTAAGTTGGACGACTTGTCGACGAGTGGAGTATGGACAAAGTAACGTAGAATGTCTCATACATATGAAGGCGCAATAGAGCCATGGTTTTATCCATAAAATCATTTCGTTTTTTGTTCTTTATTAAGAGTCGCGGCAGCGACTCGAGACAAGTACATTTACTATGCTATTTATGCGTCTGTCAGAGATGAGCGAGTCGTACAAGACACTTGTACAGGAGGCAGCGGCGTTAGCAACTATTTTCAAAATTCTTTCCGTAATATTTAATAAATGAATGCATTTTGAAGGATGATTCGGGTGCACGTATTTTTTTTCGTTCCATCGTGACTAATACGAACCCTGTAGCTGGAGGCACACTGAAGATATAATTTTTTCATATTTCGCCGAAGCTAAAAAGTGTACAAAACTTTCGCACACTTTTTTGGCGATTCATTTTTTTCGTCGTTTCCATCATCTAGTGACAGTAGTAATATTGGTAAAATTTATTAATTAACCTGATAAACAGGTAAAGCTTGACATTTGGTTAGAGCGATGGTTTTCTACAGTACAGTTGTTCTATACAACTAGAATAAGAATAAAAAATCGATATGAAAAAAGGCCGATTCAAAAAAAGATTTTAAACAAAAAAAATTAGTTTGAAAAAAGATTCTGCTGAAGTATTTGGCCAGTTTTTTTTCGGAATTCATATAATGTCAATCACTCATGGTCACGAACTCACCAATCACTTTGGTAGAATTTTTTTTTTCAATCTAATTTTTTTCGTTCAAAATCTTTTTTTAAATCGGTCTTTTTTCATACTGTTTTTTTATCCTTGTTCTAGTTGCGTAGAACAACTGTATTTTCAATCATAATCTTTTACTTGGCCATATATACTTTAAGGGTTTACATATACCTAGAGATGTCAAAAAAATCGTTTTTTCAAAAATATTTTTATTCCATAGTGTTAGGGGAAACCGGGGCTAGTAGACCATAGGGATAAGTTGACTAAATCACGATAACACTCAAACAATTGAATGTAAAAACGTGCGTGTTTGTTATTACTTTCATTGTAACCTCTCGCTTATTCGCGTGTCTCGACACATCGAACCGACATATCGTTGAAAAGCAAATGAAGATTTTCGAAAATTCAGGTACCAAACGAAATTTTGTTGTCGGTCTTTATTATCTCTTCCTGGTTTGGACACTTCTCTGAATGTTACAAATCGTCAACTACATTAAAGTACATATGTTTGACTATAGATTTGCATAATTGTTTTTTTCAATTGTCATTATAATTCGTGTATCCCTAACGGATCAGCGAGTCCCAGAAAAAGTCCAAAACATCCCATTTGGGACTCGGGGCTTAAGTCGACAAAAGTGACCTCAAATGGGACTTTTTTCGCCTCGCTCGGTGTGAACCGGATGTGACGTCACGATACCCAAGCATTTAGGACTCCATTTGGGGTCATTTTTGTCGCCTTAAACCCGAGTCCCGAATGGGACTTTTTTGGGACTTATTTTAGGGACTTGTTGATCCGTTAGGGATACGGCGTTCTTTTTTTTTTTCTAAAAAAGTTGGACCTGGCCGGTAGGCTTATAATATGTGGTTAGTTGACTCGTGTTAGCCAACCCCACATTAATATTGTTCTTCCTAATTTGTTTGCATTCAAGAAAGTACATTTTCATACAATATAAAATTACTCTATGACATGGATATATGACTATACTAGCAAACGCTTTGCTAATTTAATAATCATCAATAAATTCATTCATATAAATTGTTAAATTAGTCAAAAGGCGGCTTTTCAAGCCGCCAAATGACGCTTAGGCTCTACAACTAAAAACGTCATAAAAAGTTTACCCCCACCACCGCAAATCGTTTTATTAGAAGAAAAGTATACTCGTCGAGAGCTCGGTGCTTCAAATGTACTTGTCTCTACCTTGTCTCTACCGAGTCTCTTGATATATCAATTTATTGCATTCTTAAATATAAGATATTAGTAAGCATCCCTTTTGTTTTACTTATTTCACTAATTGTTTTTAATATCAATGAAATGCGTACTATACTTAATCTGCTCCTTACCACGAGTCAACTTACTCCACAATTGGGATTATTTGACTCAAGAACAAATTTCCAAAAAAACGATTATATCACCTACTCAGTATACCATAAAAAATCTAAAATAGTTATCTGAGATAGTGGAATAAACCCTCTATTCGGAATAACGAGTTATTCTTTTAAGTGTTATTTTCCTTCTTTCTTACAAACAAGAATCTCAAAAGTTAGCCTAGTAGCCTCGGTCTCCCCTATCCTTGATACATGAATTAGAAATAAAATTCAGGAATCGTTCACATCTTGCACGTATGAGAAAAAAATTTTATGTCAATTTAAAAAGTACTTAAACCTTAAAAGTCCTTTTTCTCAAAATAGTGTTTTTGAAAACGGTAACCATTCTATCTCTTAAACTATACGACCGATTTGACGGAAAATTGCTACAGAGGATCTTTAAACCATTATCTAGTCTTTGTCGAGGATTTTTTTTTTAAACATCAGTGTTTTTTTTTTTTATAAGAGAAGGAAAAAATGTTGGGCAAAATCCCGACTTTACTATTCAAACCTCTGCCATTTTGTGAAAAATGAATTTAAAAAGAATCGGTCTCGACAAAGACTAGTTTTTTTTGGCACCTTTAACCAGTTAACTGGTACACGCCTGAGCTGCTTTCCGTGCCAAAACTGGTACGATCGACTACACTTTAAAAATCGGTACAACCATTTATGACGTTTCTGGTTTCGAATCAGAAACGGAATTTCCGATATCACGCATACAAAAAGATGAAAAAAATGATTTTTTTAAAAATGAAATCCTATTGCACCCTCCACGTAGCACACTCTGGGGTCGTGACTTTCAGTCACCAGCTAATGTGGGGGTGTATTTTTTATCGATTTCCAGACGCATCGTTTCGAAAACCGTTGAAAAAGACACTTTCAGATATAAGCGATAACGAATTTGTAATTTTTTAATTCAAATTTGAATTCAGCGACGACAAAAACTTACGCTTTCCGAGTTTCATTAACCCATCATAGCGGTCGCGTTATGAGACTTTTTCTCACACTTCTATTAAGGTACACTGTAAAAAATTTCCGTATGAAAATTAATACACATGTATAGGAAGCTTTTATGCGGATACCGTATATGAAAATTCAGATACGCTGAGGAAAATTGAGAGACGCGGTATTTTAATGATACGAGCACTGTTCGGTAAAATTAATATACTTGTGTATTTGAAAAATCATATACATGTAAGAAATGTTGACCTTGTGCATATTAAAAACACGAAACATCTACTAATATTACTATACAGGTATATTAAAGTTCATGTTACCAGCATAGTAATTTTCAGATTCAAGATTACTAAATTTCAGGCACCGTATAACGTTTTCGCATTACATATGTCGTCTACGATATTTCTAGAGATGTATCATAAAATTTGGTGATCCTTTTTGAATATTAATATACGAATGAATATTAAATAAATTCAACTATTATGAGTTTTTAAGGGGAATACATTAATTGGCGTACTGTTGTGTTCGATTTTTTAAAGTTGAAGGTCGAAATCATGCAGACATCTCAATAAATTAGTTAGTGACTTATCACCACTTGATGCCGTGGCAATCAAGTCGAGCAATTGTCGCCGTAAAAATTTTTATTATAATCTCAACATCTTGTGTTAACTTTGGTATTTACCATTTTCATGTTTTACACAATTTTCTTAGATTCGAGCGACTTGTATATATCCTCGTCCGAAGCACGTGCCTCCTATGAGAAAGTCGATGCTCTGCGCCACGCGGTGGCCAGAGCGCGAAGCACGGTGCCCAGTAAGCGTTACGAATTTCCTACACTTGTGTATTAATTTTAATATTGAGATTCTTATAATTAATACATAGGTAAATGAATTTTAATACACGGATTTTTTTTTTATACTGCAGGGTATATTAATTTTCATTCCCATTTTTATACCGTATTTTTAAGAGATAGAGTTATGATGGGAAATAACATGTATCGTATTATTAACGTTCATGTGTATCTTATTTTTCAGTCAACTGTCAAGAAAAGTGAAGATCATACTGTAATTTTAATACATTGTTAATAGTAGATGAATTCATATACATTTGTATTAATTATCAATCAAACATATGATTTATTTCAATGCATGTCCACAAAATTTTCAGATTTCATATGAATATTCAATGTTATGTATCTTAAATTCCATATCAGTAACCAAAATTTATGTTCATATTTCAATTTTGACATACGAGTGTAATAATTTTCATTTCATACACCCGGTTTGTAAATTTCATTTACCGTTGTATTGTAAAAGTATTGTAAATTTCATATATTTTTTAACAGTGTAGTAGTCTCGCCACAGTCACGTTCAAAAGTCAACTCCCCGGTGAATGTTCGAAAAGTTGGATATAACTTGTCGAATAATCTAATAATGATAGTTATTACATCTTACAAGAATCTAAAAACTTGAACTTTCGGGAAAAAGGTTTAATATGAAGTTTAGAGTTTTCCTAATAACCACGTTTTCCTATGTAATACACACAACATATACTTTATATTGTTATATCTCCAAAACAAAGTGGTCAAAATTCTTATAATTTTTTGACAAACTTCATCATATGTTCTTCTGTAAATGGTAATTAGAAAAAAAAAACTGTAAAAAAGTTTCGGAGTTATTGCGTAAAATGTGAAATTTTCTACCGCTCCCCATTAGACCACATGTAAAACTATGCAATCTTTGATTTCCAACATCTCAAATATGGGATGGTGAATGCTTTTAAAATTTTGTATGTAATTTCATAGTAGTGTTTTGAATGTGTCCTGAAAATTGAAAAAAAAAATTCTTTAGAAAAACGCTTTGGCGAGACTACTATCTTAAGACGATAATTACCCGAAAATTTTAAATGGCATAAGCATTTGAAATTCCTTCTATCTTCTACAGATGTATTCTTCTGTATGATAAAAGCGTTAAAATGATTTTATTTCAATTTTTATTTGTTTTTTTTTTCATTATTTATTTTTTATAGCATCAATTATTGTTATACTTATGGTTTTTGAGAAATAAATATTTTTTAAAGTCACAATTACTGTGGCGAAATTATTTTCAAGTTCCTATTTATTAAATTAAGCACTTGAAACTATAAATACGAGAATCTCTTTTAGCACGCGACCAACGTTTAAAGTGTAAGTAGCGCGACCGCTGACGGGTTAAAATCAAATAATTTTGAACATTTTGAACTGCCATATTGGATCCGTCATTTCATTTCACAAATTTTGAGTTCAGATTCGGATTCAGCGACCCCAAAAACATAAGAATACCGCGTTCATTAAAATTAAGTAATTTTTTACGTTTTGGCCCGCCATATTCGATCCGTCATTTTGAATTTCCAAATTTTGAGTTCATACGAGTTCATAAATTTGAGTTCATCATTTATACAATATTCACCATGCACGGATGTACAGAGAAAGTTGCGAAAAAATATTCGAAGTTAATGCATTTAAAAAATTCGGAAAAAACGATCACTAACTTTGTATTGTTCATTCGCCTTATTTGTCGAGTGTATTATTTAAATTTTTTCACTAAATCAAGTTTATGGACTCGTCTTGAAATTTGTGTTAAAAATTTGGCAGTACGTTAAAACTCGAAACGTTTTATTCTGCTGAGCTTCGCGTAGAATCGATTAAAATTGGGGTAACTGGCACAGATGAAAGAAAAAAAAGAATTATCATTATTTTTCTGTATCGGGGTATGTTTGGAACATGCGGAAACGATGAGTGCTTTTTTTCTGTTCTTTGTCAAAGCATGCATAGTCGTTTGACAATTTTCACAAATACCAGATTTCACGATCTTTTTTGACTCTGTTATATTTGTTTGATTTTTTTGTGCTCTCTCGACCTCTTTCCATGTTTTTCCGACAGAAAGGCCACTAGGCATTTCCCGAGGCATTCGAATTTTTTCCGAGCAATCATGCAGTATCTGACTTGAGTGAAAGAAAAAATAAATAAAAGAACATGACTTAGATGTCTGAGAAAAACAGAGCTTTCTTTTTTAAACGACCGTCTATTACAATTCTATTTCCGGGATACATTATTTTTTTTTATTTGCACACTATAATCTCTTTAAATTTAAGGGGGTCATCCCATGTGACAGCTATTTTTGTCGCTTTTTTTTGGGATTTTTTTTTGATAAACCATTAAAATACACTATCTTTGAATTTTTACCACACACTTATTAACATCAGAAACCACTAAGGGTGACAACTTTTTTACCCAAAAAACCACCATCTCTAATATGGTCGTCGGTAACAATGAACTGTGGTGATAACACTTTCGCTGATTTTGAAGGATTCCACTACGACCGTTGAGGTAATATGGACCGTTGGTAGCGATGTTGGTAACAATAAACTGTAGCAGTAGCACTTTCGATGTTTTTAAAGATTCTTCAAACATTGAATTGAAACTTTTTATTCCACAATTTTAATATCTATTTGATTTGACGCCGGGATGGGTAAAGTCCCAAAAGAAAAATAATACGCCCAAAAATTTCGAAAAGCATGGCTAACGGATACCCAATTAAAAGATACTGCAGGTACTAGTATTTAATGTATATATAAATTATACGTAATTCAATAAATCGTATATTAAAACTATATTGTTTCGATGACTCTGAAAAACAGATACCTGATAACGATTTAAAAGTATACTGCAAGTACTGTAAGTGCGATTTAACGGTGAAATATGCGGACGTAGTTAGTCATTCTAAGACAAAAATGCACGTGCAATCTGCAGAGCCTTTTTCTTCACAACGACAAGCAAAGCTCCCTTTTAATGAACAGTCGCAAAGTTCTTCAGGCGCGGAAGGTGCAATGGCACTCCTCGTCTGTGCGTATAATGCAATCTCTTCATGCTACCATCTGGGAGATATGTGTCGTACTAATTTTAAGGACAGCGAAGCCGGAAAAAACTTCGAATGCATCGAACGAAATATGCCGAAGATATTAAAAATGTACTGCCTCCGCATTTCAGAAGTGACTTGCTGACTGATCTCCAGGATGGGAAGTTTAGCCTATTACTAGATAAGTCAAATATCATACAACCAAATTGTTAGGTAGAGGCATAATTTATTATATCGCCAAATATGGAAAAACCGTCTCAACTTTTCTTGGATTGACCAAATTGGAGGCGTGCAATGCAGAAGGTATCGTTAATGCCGTCAAAAAGACACTAGACCCTAGACACTAGACACTAGACAAAAAGACAAAAAGACACAAAAAGACTAGAGGAATCAAGATTGAATTTGAAAAACTTGATGACGTAAAATTAAAAGCTAAGTTACCATCGTTGATTTTAATCAAATGTCTTTGCCACTCACTGTAGCTCGCTTTATCACATGCAATGAGTGATACGCTTCCGCGTATTCTGGAATTTCTGATTCACGAGACGTAATCGGTTTTGCGCCAAATGAGATATTCACAAGTGTACGAAACTATTAATTGTGAATACGGACCGTTGAAAATATTAGAGGTTTCGAATACGAGATGGTTATCTATCGAACTCGCTTTGATATGAATATTGAATCAGTGGCTTGAGCTGCAAACGTATTTCAATCTCATGCGGCTTACCGAGAAATGCCATACCGCTGAGATGTTATTTCAAATGTATCGTGATGAAATTAATAAACTTTATTTTCATTTCCTCAAATCAATACTATCGGAGATACAAACCGTTAACAAATTGTTGCAAAGTAAATAAAATGATCATGTAAAACTCCTTAAGGATCTCACCACCTTGATCCAAGGAATATCGCGAAAGTGCGTACTTCCTACATGTAGAGTAGACCTCTTGACAAGCTCTATTGATGATTATCTCGATCCAAAACCCTACTTGGGCTATTTATTTTAAAAACAGGCAGAAAAGCTTAGAAAAGTCAAAAAAATTAATGAAAATGACGAACGTCTAATACGGGAAAGATGCAAAACATTTCTACTCAGATCATTCAAATAGCTAAAAGAAAGATTGCATGAAAATGTGAAGGTTTTGAAACAAATATCGGTATTATCGAGGAATAATATTTTGAAAGCGGTGAAATAACCATTGTAGCCGTTGCATGAATATTTAGGTGAATTCGAAAATATCGACGCCATTGAATGTCAATTTACGAAAATTAATTTAATTGATGGGACAAACAAGACTAACACTGTCGCGTTTTGGGACGAAGTGAACAAATATAAAGATGCATCGGGACGCAATCCATTCAAAGAACTCAAGGATTTTGCGCTATCTGTACTCGTATTACCTCACTCGAATGCACAGGTTGAGCGAATATTTAGTCAACTGAATATTGTAAAAAATAAAACTCGAAACAAAATGTCGGTGGAAATGACCAACGCGATCCTAACGATTCGTTTTGGATTAAAAAGAAACAGCAAATGCTGCCACGACTATATTTGACTGCAAGAGATTCTCAGAAAAATTGGAACAAAACAAGCGTACATGAAAAAGACAATAAATGAATCACACCGAGAAACGGAGTCAAATCATTTAATAGATTTCGATTAAAATGTAACTGACATTGAGAAACGAATTCAAATGATTTAATAGGTTTTGACATCGATTAAAATGTACAAATGGTTTTCTTTATCCTCGATTTGTAATTAAAAGCGGTAAAAGTATTGTATCGAAAAATTGTACAAAAAATGTATTAAAAAAATATGTTAATCCTAGAACTCATGACTGAGGTCGATTTCAACCCCACGAGAATTTTGAACAGCTCTCTTAAATTGATGAATGATATTTTTGACTCAGGACCTATTCCATAATTTAATTCAATAAGGACCATAATTTAATTCAAACCTTTAAATATGTAATTGCGTAGTTTGACACCTTCAATTGTTCACCCTCTTTGGTATAGTAACCTTGAAAAATTGAAAAGTTTGCTTGGCGTCGATAACGACCCCACTCGTGAGTTGCCGTGTGTGTTTTGACCAGATAAGCTAATTTGTAATTTCTTGCTCGAATGGGTATACTGTTCTAATATTGCGTAATCTGAATGTAAGTAGTCATATACATGATTCATTGGTAATTTATGATTTTTTAAAAAAATATTTGTGTGAAGGTTGGATCGAGATACTTATGTCGATTGCAAAAAGAAATGAAGATATTTATTGATCAAGAGACGTGGTAGCGGGTCGACGCCAAGTATTAAGGTAAATCCTGTACTGCATACTAGTCAAATGAGTGCTAAAACTTCACAATGTTCTTACACCAAGTTTAATACACTAATTTTACATAGTGAAGGTAAATTTATAAGATGACATGTCGAATTAACCTAGAAAAATATTAATAACGATATATTTGTGAAACCATTAACTGATAGTGGCAAATTTCCATTATGATACATTTTCATTGGAACTTTTCAAAGAATAATCTCCATTTTTTAACCGCTTTTAATGCACCACGTCTTACTTTGTTTCTCAAGAGATTCTCTATGTATTCACCATGTAGATTTTCTCCAAGTTTATTTGTTTGGAAATTATAGCAACTTGTTTATGAAAGATTTTTTTCGCTAAATAAACAATTGGCTGCAACAGTGGAACGATTAAGCTTAAAAGAAATCTACGTGGTGAATTCGTAAAGGATCTCTTGAGGAACAAAATAAGACATGGTGCATTGCAATCGGTTAAAAATGATGGATTATTCTTTGACGAATTTCGATGAAAATGTGCCATCATGGAAATTTGCATTTATCAGTCGATGGGTTCGCAAATTTATCGTTTTTAATATTTTTCTACCTTAATAAGACATGCTATGATATAAATCCACTAACACTACGTTCAATTAGTGCATTAAGCTTGGCATAAAACAATTGTTAAAATTTAGCACTCATTTGACTAGCATGCAGTACAGTATATACCTTAAAACAAAGGCCGCGCGAGCCCTGCCGCACTCTTATATACTCGAATATGACGGTTTTCGGGCTTTTTTAATAGTTTACAAAGATAGTATAACTTGTGGAATGTGCTATCGGACACTCGCATACACTATTTTCTAGCAAGTAAGAAGTGGGAACTGACCGATTTCGGGAACGATACAAGAGTGGGGAGATTTTCTCCTTACTTTATACGATATACAAGCGCGCGTATTGACAAGAAAATATAAATTTATATTCTATTTTCTCTAACAATTTGTAACCCATTTTACATTATTTTTAGAGCAAAAAATAGCTCGAAAATAAAATTTGCAATTTTCTGCATCGAATGTGCGGCACACGAATAGCAGATAATAATTTTTCATTGTTGTTTAATTTTCCAGTTTTTCGTCTATTTGACATTATTCATAGTGAAAATAATAAAACTTAATTGAAAACAATTTTTTTGCCTTTTTTTAATTGACTTTTGTAGTTTTTCAGGTTTCGAAACTCTTCACTTTTCATAACACCAAATAATTAACTTTTTTCGAGCGAAAAGGGGTGAACATTTTTTTTTCAATTGACAGATATGTCTTCTCTGAAATGGCGTTTGATTTTTTTGAATCAGTTAATTAGAAAAAAAATATACATTTTTGTTTGAAAAATGTGGTTTTGACTGATTTTTTCCATTTTTTTATCATTAGATGATTTTTCTTATGAACTAAACTTGCACGAAATTGAATTTCTTACATGTAATAATTCTCTTTCTGATTGAAAAACGAAGAGATCCATCTAGTGTTAAGCATCTTTATCTCTGGAGGAATGATTGTATGATCAAAAGAAATTGTGGGGTCATTAGTGACCCCAGTCATGGGTTCGAAGGTAAAAAAAATAGGTCATGACTTCTAGGGTTAATTGTTTGAATTTATGAGAGATATCACATTGTTAATGATTAAAAAAGTTTATAGGTTTCAGTGCATAAATATTACAAACTTGTCTATTTTGCCGACTGTATACGACTGATTGTCGTATAATAAAAATACCGAAAAAAATCGTTCAACAAATGGTAATGGTAAATGGTAAAGATGTTATTCGAATCGCGAAGTACCGAAATTCTTTTCGTATAAAAGTGATGACCGTGTCTAAGCTCTATTAGGGTACGTTCGACTTGCACGCTCTAAGCGCTATAAGCGCTCAAAATGATTTTTAAGATCGAATATCGAACGCGTTCGACTTGAGTTGAACGTGCCGACAACGCTCGCACTCGCGTCGTTCGACTTAGTGGGCTATGTAGAGTCAATTTAACGATGGCGGAAGCAACAAATAACTATAACTTTCTTTTCCAATTAAGAAAATGAAAACAGTTAAATCGATGGTAAATTTTATATTTGTCGCGTGTACAGAGCACCGTAAATAACAAACAACGCTCTTCTGCTTCGTCTCTCTGTGGATACATTACGACCAAAAAACGCGAACGTGCAAGTCGAACGTACCCTTAGTGAATAGAGAAGATATCTGCATTATCGGCATAGCGAATCGAAATGGTTACTGCGTATGTATTGGTACAGAGCGACACCGCGATCGATAGCTCCGGGACCCGCTAGATGGCTGTGCGATGTCCTAAAAAGAGAAAACTCTCCCCACCTCGTTATATTAGTGGCGTATGCGTGAACGTGTCTCGGCTGCGATGGGTCTCCCGTAGTTTCGCGTCGACGCCCGCTACTCGTGACACGTCGTTGTGCACCGGGTAGCCGGAGAGAAGAGCGAGGACAAAAATAGGGGGTGAAAGGAGAAAGAAAGTCGGACGGTTAAAGGTTCACCGACAGAAGTGTTGAACGAGAGAGGTCTCCGGGTGAGATTCGTGCGTGTTTTTCACTTCAGTGTTTCACGCATTTTTTATTCTCCGGCAAAAAGAGCCGCGAGTTTCTCTCGTAGATAGAACAAACGTAGACAAATAAGAAACTGAACGATCGCCATCGTTGAGCTATCGAGAGAGCGTCGCGTCGAAGACCTCTGCTTTATAGTTACATATTAAAAAAAAAATAAGAGAGAAAAAAAGAAAAGAAAGAAGCAGCCATAGCTTTCAGAATATCCCCGCTCTTCAATTGGCGGAGGCCGAAACTTAGCTGGAGTGGGGATATCCCGGTTGCGTGCGCACACAATCTACCCACGTAGAGAGAGAGAGAGAGAGCACAAGAAATATCAGCCATCTACAACAGTGGCGGGGTTCGGCGGGGGTTAAGGGGCAAGAGAGGAGAGTGAAATCTCTCGTTCTCTACCGTGAGGTGAGTTCCCTCTCCGTCGTGCGTTCTCAACAATGGCCGACGGGCCGTGGTTGAACAACGACGGGAGAAAGAAACGTGTACAAATGGTAGACTTCGGTATCGAGCCTTGTGAACCGGTGTCAGATTATTTTGGGCTCACGACGAACAGCATTGTTAATTATAAGCCGGATAATCCTACGACTTCGAGCCTCTTAAATCCAACGAATTCAACGAGGCTAACAATGACCCGTCCGGTTGAGCGTGATAATCATCGGAATTCGCAGTATCGAGGTAAATTTTCATCTCGCGTTCATCGCGACTGGGTTAGATCGAAAGATCCATGCGCTTGCGTTACCGAGGATTTGCCGGCACATGTACGCTCATTGGTAGCACGACCGAACAATCTTAATGTACGAACTGGCACATTACAACCCCCGTATACATGGACGTGGACTTTCGAGCTATGGAGCACGGGTAAACCGCTGCGCAATATTGCACTCGCATTGGACGAGCACGGTGATAATTTTCGTATTAAATCTGTAACGAGCGAGAGGGGTCAACGATTGGGCACGTGCGATGGTCATGAGTGGTACGACAATACGACGATCGGTGGTATCGTCGCTGCCGCTACGACCAATAAGCGCCTTGTTACGTCAGAAAACAACGATCCCGTAAGCGAATCATCCTCGACCTCTTATTTGTACACGATCGAGATTGTATTTTGTGCCACATCTTTTGACACTTATCGCCAACATTTGCTGTTTGGTTTTGGGGATTATCCGATTTTACGACGCCGTTTGTGTGTCGATTGCGTACGCTTCGAAGATCTTAAGAGACTCACCGAGGCTACCAAATACGTGCTTCAACAAACTTCCCACAGATGGAACAACTCCGAGACAGGTGGCGTTGTACACGCTTTCGAATCACCCTTCGTACTCGCCAAAGATCCTCGCGAGGATTTTCTCACCAAGGCTTATCCCTATCCGGTCGAAAATGACTTTATGCTCTCTCATGCAACACTCAACGAGGATCGTATTAATCCTAATAATTATCGTGGTCGAATGCACGAATTAATAACCGTTGAAGAATTGGCGCGACACGAACAAGTCGCCAGATACAACAGAGTCGCACAATTGAAATTATCATCCTCTTATATACTCTCGTCCGATACCGATGGCTCCACGACAGCCAAATACGCACCACCCGGAGAATTATTCGCCGAGGTTGGCAAAATCATTTTCCTCTTTAAAAATATCTTTTTTTCCACAAATATCATTATCTCTTTTTTCGTGGTTTTTACTCCATTTTTTTGACAAAAAAAATCTGCATTTGAACTTTTTTCACGAACAGAGCAAGCAAAATTATTCGTACGATCGATTTAATACTTTCAAACGTTTTATCTCATCGAATAATCAATAAATGCACAAAAAAAACAAATATTCCACAAACCTCAATGAAAATAGTATATTTCTGGTTGTAACAATAACACGTATTTGTTCAATGTTAAAAAACAAGGAAGTAACGAACAATGTTTTCTTTGCACTCAGCTGCCATTGGGGCGAAGTGTTTCGGAGGACATGAAGAGTGGACGTTTGTTATTGCGTGGTTGTACGAGTATTTTGCTGAAACCATTTGCACCTAGCGAGGGAGGAGGAGGCGGAGGAACGAGTTCCGGAGGACGTTCGGAGGTTTATCAGGCGCACGTCGAGGACAAATGCAATTACACGATTTACGCACGTTTGTCGAAATGTTGCGTGGAACGTTTGAATCTGAAGGTCGACACGCAGGTGAAAATGTACGTACAATTTTTATTGAGCCGTTTGCCATTTTGCGAGTGGCACAGGGCTGTGGATTGCTTACCGGACACCGGGCTCGTGTTTCCGGCACCAGAATTCGAATTATCCTCAAGATTACCATCGTTTCTTCATTCCGATAAGGAATGGCATCATTTACTCGACGCCCGCTTAAATCCGAAACAAGTCGAGGCGGTCACGACCATGGTCGCACCCATTGAAATAATTCTACCACCTGTTCTATTACTCGGGCCTTATGGCACCGGTAAAACCTTCACGATAGCTCAAGCCCTTCTCATCATGCTCATGGATAATCCACGAAACAAAGTTTTACTTTGTACTCAGA
Source organism: Rhimphoctona megacephalus (assembly GCA_963989365.1). Lineage (NCBI taxonomy): Eukaryota > Metazoa > Arthropoda > Insecta > Hymenoptera > Ichneumonidae > Rhimphoctona > Rhimphoctona megacephalus. Next base: position 12,328,880 of record OZ022416.1, read on the forward strand.
GCAACAGCGCTGCTGATCTCTACGTTAAAGAATTTTTCGACAATTGGTACATCAATACCGCTAACGAGAGGCTCAAACCTATGAGGATCTATTACACCAGGCGTCTCAGACACACGGTACGATCCCACTAACCATTTTTCCCCAATGTCAAAAGATTAACAATTCGTTCTTATTTTTTATTTCGTAACCCACTATTTATTGTGTTTTATTTGTATATTGTGTCAAATTACAAGCTCAACAACTGACTATTCGTTCAATTTTTGAATGGTTGTTCTTTTTTTGCAGGTACATCCGCTTGTTCGAAAATACTGTTTGATGGATCAAAACGGTCACTTTCGGGAGCCATCAAAAGAGGATATCGACAGTTGTGGCTTGATAGTTACAACCTTGGCGACTTCGAGTTGTTTAACAACTTTAGATTTCGAGCCAACGCACATAGTGATCGACGAAGCTGCCCAAGCGCTCGAGTGCGAGGCGCTCACCGCATTAGCACTCGCGAGCAAAAAAACACGTCTCATTTTGGCCGGAGATCAGATGCAATTGGCTCCTGAGGTTTACAGCGATTTGGCTGCTGAACGAGGGCTCGGCGTTAGCCTTCTCGAACGCATACACACCTTGTATTCACCCCAGCATCCGTGCAGGATACGTCTCTGCCAGAATTATCGATCTCACGCCGATATCGTTAAACTCACTTCCAGCCTCTTTTACGGCAATGAAATTGAGCCTGGCTGCACAACTTTGCCTGCACATCCGGCACAGACTCCTCTCATGTTTTACGCTGTCCATGGAATGGAAGTTCAGGTAAATCAACGACAATTTATCATTTAGTCAAATTCTCTGATTTTCCCGATCGTTAAGAGGATGGATCAGTCATCTAACCTCACCTCGAATTTTCGAAGTTGAGATTGTTCAATACGGTTTGACCGATTACAAAAAAGCTCTGTCAGTCCACGCAGGACGATGGCAAAAATGGGCTGAGAGGGCCTTTTTGTAATCGGTCAAACCGTGTCGAAGAATTTCACTTTCGAAATTTGCAACTATCTCGCACTCACGGTGGCGAGATACCGACTGACCCATACCCTTAAAAAACTTTTCAGTAAAAACTAACACGTAAAACATCATTTTGACGAAAAAAAATAATGATGGAGCAAAATTTTAAAGTATCGTTACAGTTTATCATTTTATTAAATTCTGTGATTTACGCGATTGTTAAAAAAGTTTTCATTAAAAACTAAAAGACGAAGTATAATTTCGAGCAATATTTGAGAGTATGGTTAATTATTTGACAGGGTGATCATTCGACCGGTTTCTACAACGACCAAGAGGCAGTGGAATTGGCAGAGCGTGTGGTATCTTTGAAGCGTTTTTGGCCGACAGAAGAATGGGGTCCGTTCGACGAGGATTCGATCGGTGTATTGGCGCATTACGCGGAGCAAGTGGTGAGGATACGTAACGAGTTGAGAAAGCGTCGTTTGTTCAAGGTCTCTGTTGAGAGAGTATTGAACGTCCAGGGTAAACAATTTACCGCGGTATTTATAAGTACGGTGAGAACAACGAGATGTTGTCGTTTGTCAGCCGAGAGCAACGTGAGCGATTATGGTTTTTTGACAAATCCCCGATTGTTGAACACGGCGATAACGAGGGCAAAATCATTGGTGGCTGTGGTGGGTGATCCTGTGGCGCTTTTGACCGTTGGCTCGTGTCGAACGCTTTGGGCGAAATATTTCGAAACTGCGACGATAAGAGGTTTCCCAAAGCAGAAATTACAGCGATACATGATCATGTGTTTCAAGCCGCAATCAGCGATCGCGCCACTGAATCCATTGGCCCGTGAATTTGTACCGCGGGAGAATGCCTCAGCGTTGAACGACTGGATCGGCTGTCCACCGAACAGCGAGGCCAATTGTTTATATCGGGCAAACAACGCGTGGTCAGTTCCGAATTTGCCGCAAGATCGCACAGACGTGTTTAAAACACATATTCGAAAATGAAATTTCCTTTTCCCAAGGAGCGAGGACATATTGTTTGCGTGTGTGTATATGCGTTCGTGCGTGCGTGTGTGTGTGCGTGCACGCGTTAAAGCGTGTGTAAGAGCGATGTTATTGCGGATGTAACCTGTAGTGACGATCGAGATTCAGTAGAGCATTCTGTCTTATGTTCAGTGCAAGCAGAACAAAAAAAACGAAGAGAAAAAAGGAATGAGAGGAAAAAGAAGAAAAGAAGCATTGTGCAAGTTTGCAGTTTTTTTTCACAAAAAATCCAATTTCGTTAGTCATACATATATATATATCGTATGCATCCGAATATATCGATAGTCTTTTTCCTTTTTATCCCTTTCCGTTTTTATATATAAAAAAAAGAAATAAAAATAAAGAACAAAAAAATGGAAATTAACGAAATAAATACGCAATCTTACTGACGTTCCGATTAACGGGACGAACATCGCCCAATTGGAGCAGCCGACGTCAATGTTGTAAATATAGATAGCGTTCGAGAGTATTGTTGAAGAAAACGAACAAAAAAATGAAGAAAAGAAAAACAAAGAAATATACGAGAAAATGAGAATTATGATACACGATTTGGACATTCAATTCCGTAAATTTATAGATTCCCCGACGTTTTCCTATGCTCGAACACGTCGTCTCGGAGAAGTATTATTTTATTGTCGAAATTTTCATTGCACAACTTCATCCAAACATCCCTCCCCCCAGCTTTCTATCATTCGCCCTTCAACGACTCTCGAAACATTATTTTTTCAAATAATCCTTGAAGATTGATGGAGAATACAAAAAAACGAAAAAAAAAACACGGAAGAAATTCAAAAAAAATTATTTTTTCTCTTTAATTCTTTTTGAACGAAAGAACATTTTTTCGGTAATGCGCTTGGGAAAAAATGAAACGATGATTTTTTGCGGGAATCGAAAGTCGAATCCTCGGCGATGAATATTGTACATGGTGATATATTAAAAAAATATGAATATTCTATATATATGTATGTATGTATACATGTATATATACGGTCATAATTTTTGTGATTGTTTGTCGCATGCTACTTTTCACGTTGTCACCACATTTAATATAGATAGAGAGAGAGAGTTACAGTCAGAGAAATCGTGTATAAGAAGTTAGACCATTTGTGTCTCTCGGACGAATATATTAAAAAGAAAAATGAAACGAATATGCCTATATGCGTAAAGACAAACGTCCGACTCGCTCATTAATTAAGACAAATACCTTAAAAAAATCCTATCACGTTTTCCCTCATTATTTTGTCCCTGTTATTTATTTATTCAATAAGTTATTAATACTTCTATTTGTATCTTGATTTTCTTCATAATTTTGCTACCTTCGAATCTTCACAGACATAGGAAGTTTAGTTCCAGTAAAAAAAAAATCAAACTCGTGGGTAAAAGTGGTTTTACGAAACGTACTTTCTTTTTAACTTCCGACTGCCCGCAAGGCTAAAAGACGGGAGTTATGTGTTTCACTGCGATCAGCTGATGGAGGGGTGTTTTTTGTCGCCACTTTTCTTTCAAATCATGACAAATGTCTTGAGCAAATTTTTTTATCGATGTATTCGATCGACATAATCGATCGAGAATTCCTCGCGATCGTACTGGACTATTCTTTTCATATGACGCATATTGATCGGTTCTCCAAGGGAATTAAGCTCCGAGCAACATCACGCATTGGAAACACACTTTCCCGAACCGCATTCTGTCCCTTTCCTTCGTTTTATCTTTCAACTTTTAATTCAACTCGGTGTTCCCTTAAGAAGGCTCTCGAGAAAATGGCTATCGGGACGTAATGCTATCAAACAAAAGAATCAATAAAATACAATAAATAAAAAATGAACAGAAAAAACAGTTTGAATATCCGCACTGGAAAAGAGTACAGCATTGAGAACGGAGGCGTAGTTGGTTCAACTACGCCTTGAGGGTGGATACGGCGAAACGAATGGCATAGTTGACCGCAACCTCCGCGCATAGGTCAGGGTATTTCGTTGAGCCAATTACGCCCGCAATTTGAGGTAAAACTTTAAATATTCAATACAACCAAAACATTTTTTGGGTGGGGGTAAAATTTTCGAATGACGAAATTTCGAACAGCTAAAATAGCGAATTTTAACATACAGTTATCGATATATATATATATATAATTGTATGTTAAAATTCGCTATTTTAGCTGTTCGAAATTTCGTCATTCGAAAATTTTACCCCCGCCCCATTTTTTAAATAAATTTCAATAAACATTTGAAATAGTATCTTCGTATTGTTCGGGAAATGAGGAAAAGTATTTCAGCTCGGATCTTCTCGACGACCATCGGTCGGAGTGATCATTATTTAAAGATTCAATGTCGGAGCCTTATGGGCACACGGGCGGTGCGACGCTCACGCGAGAGCGCTCCGTCTGTGGCCCTCTAGCGGATTTTTGCCACACCAGAAATCCAGTCAGGGAATAAGGCTGTCCGGTTACGATATATATAAGTCGCGTTAAACAAAATTTATTGTTTGCGCAACGAAATTTTATTAGCTTTAACAAAAGGTTTATTTGGTTGAATAGTAACAAAAGATTTCATCCAAATTACTACTAGGTAATTGGCTTAATCACAAATTATTTATATTCTGTTGATCTATGGTGTCATTGAATTCAATTCTTGCAGAGAAGTTTATTCGATGCTATTATTTGTTTTATCAAGTCACGGATAAACCGTATACAACTCAACCTCGGTGTCATTATTTCAAATTCAATCGATTCTGTGTCTCAAGTTTTGTTTTTCTTTTTCAATATAACCATTTATTGCGATTGTATCACATGAAATACACTCTACTCAAATAAATTAAAATTTAGCGGCAAAGTCGTGGCGTAGTTGTCTCAACGACATAACTTTCAATGGATGAACCACCGGGTGATTAACTAAATGTAATATGACTATTGGCGCAACGAAATTCGTTCAACCTCATCGCGTAGTTGGCAATTCTTTAATTTTTTTTTTTCAGTGCGATAAACAAGTACATTTTTCATCAAAATTACAGTCGATCAGAGTGTTGCATATTCCCATATTAGTTCTGCGAGCTACGAAGCTTTTTCATTTCCTATTTTTCGAAACCCGATTTCAAAGCTATTTGAGCCAAAAAATATACGCTATTGCAGCTATATCGGTTTGTACACCAGCTCGATATAGCCGAAATGACTTTTTTGTACATGAGAAATTGTTTTAAAAATCCATCTCGACCCCCAAAAAATTCGTACTGAATAAATAAAAAATATAGTCGATAAAGTTTCGAACGAGAAATGAATTTGTAATTGTGTTTGTAAAAATTACTGCTTTTTTGTTTTCATTTTTGAAGTTCACTGAATTTTGGAGGGATCGAAAGCCTGACGATGTATTTTAGCTTTTGAATATTGAGATTTATGCGAGTTCGAATTGTTTAAAAATGAGCCCGGCTGTTTGAAAAATTTTTGAATAATGTTTTTGTTTACTGTCAGCTCAAAATAGTGTAGAAAAAATGGGAAATTCTTTTCAACGTTCCATTATCGATGTTCTCAGTTATCTAGAAACGCGGCAGCGTCTTGACGCCAAATATTAAAAAGATAGTTTTTAAATGGCGAAAAGTCGGACCGCGTATCTATACTCGAGAGTGGGCGATTTTTTTAAATAAAACACAAAGTGGGACCGTTCCAAATTTTCTTCTTTTCTGTTCAGATAAGTGTTTTATTGGAACGTTTTCGAGGAGGCAAATCGATTGGGCGTTTCTGGTGAAAAAGACAAAAATTCAAATGTGAAAAATACGATAAATGTCGTTGGACTTATCTATTTTCCTTTGCTGTCTAAAACATACGAGTATATGCATTGCGGCGCTTGAAAACGATCCTTCACTCTCGGCTACCCTCATATACAGAGGCTTCTCCCTGCTTGCAAATTCGCCATACAACAACGCGCGATACGGGAAAGTCATATACAGTGTGTACCGCATTTAATCGTCGTATATCGACGAGCCTCGCTCCCAGTCACGTTGACCATTATTCAGTTGATCGTGCTCGGGACGCTGACCGCGTGATAGATACGTCGCTCTTCGTCAAGCAAAGATATTCGTCACGTTGTTACTAGACAAAGAGAGCGAGAGAAAGAGAGAGAGCGAGAGAGAGCGAGAGAGAGCGAGAGAGAGAGAGAGAGAGAGAGAGAGAGAGAGGGAGGGAGGGAGGGAGGGAGGGAGAGAGAGAGGGCAGAGTTTTGCCTGATGTATAACACGGTCGAAAGCACCATGAGATATGCAACACGCAAACTTACGCTTAGGCATAGTTATTGACCGACTGACTGTAAATCAACGTACACAAAACATTCACTTTATGAATCAAATTCAGAAATCATGGTCTAATTTATTTTATTGTCATTTCGATAACGCAGCGTTGCTTATTCTTCATGAAAAAACGTAGTCGATAAATCAGAATCAGTAATTCATCATTTTTATAATTAATTTATTTCTTCGCGATGAAATTCCATGGATCAAGCATTGAGAAAAGTTTACAAAAAAATGGTTGATTAAATTTTTGAAAATTCGTCGTTCGCGATGAACTGATCGATGAATTGAGCGATGAATTGGCGGAATTGTTTTTCTTTCTATTTGAGGCGATTCGGCCTTGTACGACGTTTTTGGTATATCGCACGTTGGTGTAGCCGAGAACGACAAATGTAAATATATGTACATGTGACACGCTGCCTCTCGCCCGTATCCTCACGCACCATCTCTCGGTTGACGTTGTTGCTACCGGTAGTAAAACCCCCTTTTCCCATTCCCCGCAAATTTCTCCCTCTTCCTCGACGGTCCGACAATAGTCCGCTTTTCCCTCTCGTCGCAATAAATTTCATTTCCTCCCTCAGCTCTCCCGTGAGCTTGGGGTTCTATATCAACTTCACCAACGCCGTGCACCTTCCTCCCTCTTCGCCTCGTCCTCCTTCTCTTTTTGACACTCCGTACACCACGACTTTGGATCGGAGTCACCCGCTCTCTCCATCTCTCTGCGTTTCTCACTTTCTTCTCTCTTTTTATCTTTCTCATATAATAATTGGACGAATACATGTATCCTGACTCTTATGTACACGTCAGTGTTCACCCTATTCTAAATTCCCGCCATTTTATGACTCTCGATCGAAATAAAGGCAACATAAAACATAAATTCCCATGGCGAAATGAACACTGTTCATCTTCCCATCTTTTTCTATTCACACAGTCATTTTATAACTCGGAAAACTAATAGTCAGTGCAAAACGATAACTCTGAAGTAGCCGTGGTTAGAGAGAATATAGTAAATAAGAATAAAATCGTATTAACTGAGCTCTGCTTTTGGCGAATCTTAAAGTGTAAAACTTTGATGAATAATGGCATTAAAGAAAAGATCGATAATTAATCAGTGCGGCGACTTGTCGATACTCACAAACAAGATGTTTCATTAAATTAACGATTTTACATCCGGTCGTAATAATTTTATTCAGCGAGGCAGCGAAAACCGTTGATCAGTAAATCCGAACGAAAATCGATAGACAGCGATATACAGGAATAATTTAAGCTCTCGTGCATGCAAATTGTATCGCCAATAATTTTTCACTGTTACTGCATAGCTTTGAGTTTTTTCTCGTTGAATTTTCAGAGCTTTTCTTCTCTCCAGGGAAAAACTTCTGACATAAACATAAAAATACGGAAAACTAAAGTTGCAATCATCCGACCGTAATCTTCGCACATACGAGTCAAGTTCACCTCAACTTTTTACCCCTCCTGTTGAATCTCCACGAAACCAGTATATTACGCTTTGTAAACGACTCCAAAAAGCCCGAAGCGAGGAAATAAAAATAGCGAAAAATAAAAAAGAAATAAAAAAAAAGGAAACTACCGTTTACCCGGAGAACGGTTGCGGTGAGCAAGCCTGCGGTTCTGTTCTCGGTGGTTAGAGCCTTTTTGGATGTGGGCGAGAGGGTCGAAAGTTTTTTTGAAAAACTTTGTATGTCTATATATTGTATCCGCGTGTGTGTATGTGAAGAGGAAAAAGCAAGATCTCTTCAGACCGCATACGCTTAAAATGGAAATGCACTTCGCG